>QANY01003844.1:238036-276050 GCA_003255025.1 Datisca glomerata
GGGGGGGGGGGGAGAGGAAAGCCAATATCTTATGTTGTTTACAGGCTACTGATCATATCATAAATTCAGCTGCAAAGATTAAATACATGTCTGTTGGCCAAATTCATGTATTGTGTTCAGATGTCCTAATGGTGCTGCTGCTGGACTTGGTGCCCAGCACTCTTAAGTAAAGTCTCTTAGATTTTTTATGCAGTGTTATGCTGCATGGTATGCTTCATGTCCTAGATTAAAAGTTTTAGCCACATATTCATCTGAAGATGCTTGTGGTCTGCTTAAAGCTAGCATAAGGGACTCGGACCCTGTCGTTTACCTTGAAAATAAGTTGTTGTAAGTCATTAGTAGGGTAGTTATTGAAATTATTATCTATAATTTTAGTTTCTCATGTTAAAAAAGATAGAAACAATTGTGATATTGCTTGGAGTTTTGTCTTTCAAATATGGCAAACCATTTCATGTTTCAGTTGAAGCTCTTGATTCTAATTTCACCATTTTAATAGTGAAAGCTAAGGTTTTCTTATTCTAGCTTGGATATCTTTTCTGGCAGATGATTATTTTTACTATAAGTTTACCATATTGGTTTCATTTGATGGGCCTTGTTGAGATGCCTTTGAAAGATTGAGAGAGAATGGAAGGATATCACAATTTCAACCTTTGCTAAAATGGTGGGCTTTTCGCTTAAGGTTAGTTTAGCTTACTTCATTTACTTCATATATCGTATTGAAATATGATATTATCATTTTAATAAAAATAGGATTGTCAATGTAAATGACCAAGGAAATGAGAGAATATCAAAGATTGAATTGTGATTCCCATCTTCATAACTTGTGTATGTTCTTATTGAATTTCTGTAGATGTTATTACTAACCTGAATTTCAATAGTTATGTTATATGTAGTTGAGTTTGCTTCATCTACATCTTGTTTGAATGATGAAAAAATACGTAAGCTTCCTTGCTACTTGTTAAATTGCAATCATTCAATCCTGGTTGGTTTTTCCTATATATCATTATGCACTCAAATCCTGGATATACGTCAGATGGTTTATTTTTGTACCAACTGGAGTTGCCTTGCGCTATGTTTATGGTGGATTGGTAAGTTTTGAGTGAGGTCATGGTTTCTGCAAACTGTTTATGCCAGAGTTGTCTGCAATTTTTTCTGTCTTTCTACTAGTCTTCTCTCTCTCTTAGATCTCATAGCTCTCTCTCTCTCATAGCTCTCTGTCTCTCATCTCTATGTCGCATCTCAGTTTTCCAGATAATATGTACTCAATTTTCTTTTGAAACAATATGAATCGAATTGATTGTAGCATTGTGGTTGAGATTCTTTCTAGTTTAATTTACATTTAGACTTTATAATTTGGAAAATGATTTGAATAGTCCATATGTTGGTTAAACATCTTTCGTAGGTGAATGCTTTTCATAATGATGAGGTGCCTTCAGTAAGGGCAGCTGCGTTTCAAGCAATTGGTGTCATATCTTGTTTCCCTAATGTTTCTCATTGGCATTGATATAAGATGCTCTTGCAACTATGCCATTATAGGATTGTTTACTTGTAAGTAATGACTTCTAAGAAGAGAGCCAAGAATTGCATAGAATTCTTGATCTAAATTGTCATACTATCTGTTGTAATACCTAATTGTAGGTGAAGTTTACATTGGTAGGATTTTTTTATACCATATGAAATAGATATTACTAAATGATGAGTAATTTTAGGTGGACTTTACATAGAAGGTATACTTATCTGCCTATTGGTTTAGAAAATAGTAGCTCTCTCGTTGTTTGTGTTCGTGATTTTGAACTATAATAGTTCTCATATTTATCATTTTTATTGCATGTTTTAGTTCATTTTCCTAGCATGTTTTAGTGCATAAGGATGAGCGTTGAAAGTGGTAGGAGAGACTTGGAATCCATCCCTCCCATTGTTTAGTTTCATTCATTTTTTGGACCCTAACTTTGGATTATACACATAGAAGGACATTATTTCTGTTGATGTTATATGATTACTGAAATTTATCTATTGAGTAGATTATACATGACATAAACTTTCATTTCATGGAGGTTTTAAATCAGTTAAGTCCTTATCTCACATGTACACATGTTGACTGTTAGAGCTTTTTATATAATTTTTAGAAGTTAGTATAATATTTAACATTGTTTCTAAAGAATACTAAATGACGTTTGCATAGAGAATATCAATTGAGATTAAACCCAACAGAAGTAAGCAAGCCACAAGGTGCTCCTATAGCCAAGGACAACGGTTCCTGAAGCTTCACCAAGGTAGTTACCCCGCCAAGGTGCTCCTTCACCATGTGCAACCCTCGAACATGATGGTATAAATTTAAGTTTATCTTGATTTTTGAAGTGTTGAACATATCTTTGATTATTCACATTTTTTACCACCATTTAGGAGTTTCAACATTGGAATTTAGCAATATCTTATCCTTGATTTGTTTTGTTCATTGGATATTGAGAAATGGCTTATACATGAGATAAATTTTGTTGCTTTTAGGCATCATTGCTATTTTTTAATTGGATATAGAGAAATGGTTTTTCAAGTTTTTATTGAATCTACACATCTTGCTTCTTTGGCTTTTTTAGTTAGATTTTCTCTTGTTGAATGATTGAGTAAAATGATGAATATGTACAAGATATAGTTAGATATAGGGTATTGCTTATTAACATATTTTGACTATTTAAACTCTGCCTAGTTAGAAGCCTCACTAGTTTTACTGCAGGACTATTCTGGTTAAAATGGGCTTTGAATAGGGGGAATTGATGCAATTTTGTATATGCTAAGTTAAGTGTTTAGTGTAGTTCTTATAAGATTATGCCAAACACATTTAACTGCTTGTTACTATGATGTTAACTCTATAAACATTTTTCTGCTTATTTAATCTTATTTTCTTATTTGACCATCATTCTTCCATCAACTAATGGACAAGGAGTGAACTACATGTTAAACTCTAAACTTTGGTAGTAGATTTAGTATCAAATATCCTAACAGTTCAGAGTATCCTATTACATGGTATGTATTTTTCAATATAATCCTTATACTTCCATGCAATTCATATTTAATATATTTTCTTTTTATTCTTTTTTAGGGTGGGGGAATGGATGGATTTGCAAGGCTTAGTGTTGCTATGAACCTTCTCTGTAAGTTAAGCTTTATTATGGTCTTATAAGACATTTTTTAGATGAACTTGACTGCTTGTTAAATGTTACATTTTGAGACAGAAGATAATAAACTTGGTTGCAGTTAAATGTCAGAATTTAATTGCTCTCCACCAACGACTATAATATATCATGGAATATTGTAAGTCTACCACTAATTCTTAACTTCTTTATCTAATAAGTCATTTCTTAGCTGATAATTTAGATTATACTATTTGAAATATGAGGCTTGCTCCTTCATCTAAATGGATCATCCATGTTTTGGTACGACACTTTGATCTTGTCCTGAAGCATCGCCAAGATAGTTACCTACACCACCACCTTCAACCACCAAGTGGGCCTCCTAGGGTACCTCCACCTTAAGTACCAAGATGTGAATTTATACTAGATTTTAGTTTTTTTTAAGATAAATTACTTTTGCTTGCTCTATGTAAAAATCAATATGTAATTATCATTTCGAGATGTGATTTCTAGAAGACAAGTGTATGTAACAATTTTGACTAACTAAATAAAATGATATGTGATTTTGTTATTTTGTGATATTTTCTGAAAAGTTATTTATTTTTTATATTTGTACAATTATAAGTATACGTAATAAAAAAGTTAACAAAATAATAAAAAAATGCTATGAAAGACCTATGATAGCATTTAAAAACGTTATAAAGTTCCTACTACAGCATTTATAAAACGCTTGAAAAGTTTTTTGAAGTGTTTTTTAAATGATAAGAAAAGTGTTTAATAGCGTTTTAAAATTGCTATAAAAAGCTTCTGATAGCCTTTAAAAACACTATTGTAGACTTCTTTATAGCATTTAAAAAATGTTATCAAAGGTAGCAGACATTTAATAACGTCGGTATACATCACATTTTTGGAAACGCTATCGAAATCCTAGGATAGCATTTTTTGGCTGCTATCGTAGCATTTTTTTTGTTGTAGTGCAACATCTTTACTTTTGTATCACTTGATTTTGACTAATGAATTATTGGAAGGATGTCAATATGGCTTGAACTATAGGATATATCATGAGATATTAACTACAAAAAGGCTTTGCAGCATGGACTTGCTTTGATATAGACTAGATACAACATGAATCATTTGATATGGCGTTGGCTAGTTACACACGACATGGTCTAGTACAGAGTTTGTTCGCTATGGCGTGGACTGGCTATGACATGGACTAGCTATGGAGTTAATTGTTTAAAAAGAGCGGTGGCTTACTTCTTATGTGAGTCAACATTGACGCATCTTTAACGGAGAAGCTAACAAGTATATGTCTTTTTAGTTGATTTAAATCAAGCATGACAATGATAACATGATAACATGGATATGGACATTACTTGAGTCTGTATGCATCTAAATCTATGTGTGAATATATTATGGATAGGCTTTGTATCTTGAAATGCTATTGATCATGCATCTAGATGCTTGTGTCTGGATTTATACTTTTCGTCTTCTACTTTGCGAGTAGGATGTGGGTTTGTGAAATAACCTTGTTTGTATGCCTTTTTCTTTTTCTTCCCCTTTAATGACTTTGTCTACCCCTTTAGGCATGCTTATGTCTAGATCTAACACCCTTTCTTGTATCCGTATGAAGAGTATGGCCAGGGAGTTCCTCTCATTCGATGACTTCGACTATCCTTCTTTGGCATGGTTGCATCTGGATATGAATCATTTTCTTGCATCGGTATAAAGAGTGTTCTTAGAGAGCATTACCAACATGAGTCTGATTATCCTTGCTCTTCTTTTTTAATCAAGCCTCATGCCATGGCATGATCGTGTGGATGTGTCTACGGTTCAAGAATGTTTCATTTGTGATAATGGTTTGTTGTCTTATCATAATTTTGGTTGCTTGAGAAAGAAGTTCCATGCGTAATGAATCTATTTACTAGGGATCAAATGGATCAACTGCATTTTAGTTAAAAAATTTCTATCAAGAAATCACTTTGTATCAGCATCGAATTGATTTACGCGTTGGAAAGCCCCCACGTGGGTCCTCATAAAATTTTGTTGAATGAACGATGCCAACATAGTATACAAATCTCGGATTCTGAGTAAAATCGCACCATGCTTAACACTGTAGCGCCTTCTTCTACTCTATGTTGGCAAATTTAAAGGGCTTGGTTTTGCTTTGATGTTAACCATGAATGGTTAACGGAAAAGAGATGAATGAAAATGAGAAAACATTGTTTATTTAAAGGAAGTTCACGTATTGAAAATCAACAAAGGGTTGCTTCAAAAATACATATAGGATGTAGAAATAAGCTAGTGATGTCTATAAAGGGTGAGCAATAACATGGAATTTAAATATGTTAATATACCAAAATAAATCTAATAAAAGAGCTTGAGTAAACTGATCGTTTTTTCCTTTATGTTTTGTTGAATTTTTAGGACTATATCCAAAGGAGTGCACTTGTTAATAAAGAAGTGTCTTGTTTTAGTCTGTGTAGTTGATAGGATCACATCCCTTGTTGATAGATGGATATGTGTTGTCGTATGTACTGAGGTAATGACGTATCAAGGTTGGTGTCAAATTGATGTTATTTTGATTTGTGACTCTATATCGGTGAATGAATTTATATTTCTTGCTAGAATAATTGTGCTTGTATGAATGCTTAGCTTTTTTCAATTGAACTCGCATTCGTTCACTTGAATGAGATAGATTTTCTTTAATGGGCCATATAGAAGAATAGTAAAAGCATTCTAAAATTTTATAGCAATAATAAGACCCATTTATGAAGCATCATTCAATCAAGAAAGATCTTACTGATTTCACGTTGCTATCGTTGTTATAAGGAGCATTTTTGCATCAAAGTATGTTACTTGAGGGAACCTTCAAGTTGTCATTGACTAAAAAAGTTGATGAAATAATCTACTTGGAATAGGTGGAATTATGCATGGATGATAGAGAAGCATGGTGTATGCGACTGAGTAGGTATTGGTAAAAATCATACAAGAGACTTCCTTGTGAGATTATAATTGTTCTGACTTGGGATCTTATGAGTTTTGTATTTAGCTTGTTGGTTGCTATCTAAGTTTTATGCTGAGACTCCAGATTTTGTTGTGGAAACATGCTCTGGATCTAATAATTTAGGCTCATATGCTTGTTGTATTCCAACCTTCAACTACAATTTACTAACGGTATGATCTTCATTGTACATAGTTAAGATTAGTTGCATGCAATGCTAGGGTCAGTATGTACCATGTGATCTTCTTTTAGCTTGGACCTGTATGGGCATGAAAGGTCTTGAATCCCAATGAGTAGCGTGCTTGCACCTTTCATCAATATCTTCTTCTTTTTTTATATACATTTTTACTTACACGAAAAAGTTGTGTATTTGTTTGCATAACATGATTGCGTCTCTTTCGTATTTCTGCGGGTTCAAAACACTATATCGATGCTCTTCAATGTTGTTAAGAACTATATGATATGCAGCTTTGTATCAATTCACATCTCCATATTGCTTACTAAAAGAATTGTGAATGTATGATTATCGTGCACCTCTGTATTAATGCATGACTTGTATTCCGTGCTTGATTGATTTGCACATCTAGGTTAATGCACGATTAGTATTTCTTATTAGAATAATTTATGCATGATTAATATGCGCCTCTAGATTAATGCACCTCAATATTGCTTTGAACTTCCTTATTGATGCATGAGTGTGTGTTTACTATATTTTCTTTTATTTATGTAGCTTGGTCCTACATTTGTTTGTCTGCCATTTTTGTGTCTGCATTGAGCTCATGATTGAAAGAAAGATCACATGACATGACTTTGTCGATCTTTATATGTTTTATTCCATAGTATGGTGTGATAGCATGTAGCATGGAGTGATTATGTGTAGTGGTATCACGTATAATTGCATGTAATTTGTGTGGCATAATTGACTTTTATCGTGATTGCAAGGCATGAGAAACTTTTCTTGTTTCAAATTTTAATCCATTACGTGATTGCATCATTTGCTAATAGAGATTTTGCTTGCATGAATTTGAACGCATGACAAAATTGCTCTCGATTCATAGATTTTGTACTGATATTGGAATTTTTTCTTCCTGAATCCATATGCATGGCTCGATGGACATTTGCTTGCTTAGATTTATGCACACCAAAAGATTGCATCTCGAACCTTAGGTTCTAGATCAAGATTGAATTTTGCTATTGTGGCGCCTTCTGTAGTTGCACTGCTTTCGCGTAGCTTGAGAAATGGCATGTTGCAGGTGATGATCTAGATGTACCTATTAGGAAAAAGGTGAAATGGTTGTTACTAAATCAAGTACCCAATTGTGGAATGGTGGGATACACATGTCTTGTCATGCTTTTTATGAGGATTCAACTTGTATGATAATTCGGCTGTTGAAGTGTCTTTCTTCTTTAAATCAGGTTGATAACGCCATTGTTCTTGTGTACATCTCTGCAAGCTCACTATGAACTAAGATACTCATTTCTCTTGTGGAGAAGTAAAGTTATTCAAGGAGGATCCTAGCTTACTGAGTTCTCCATGTATGCATGTTTGATGTGTGCTTTCGAGTAAAGTGGCATCTGATGGTGTGGATAAGGAACTTCCATGTATTCGTCAGTAAAAGTAATGTTACTTGTGATTTGAGATGATGTATTAAAGCATTGTATTCAGTCGAGATGTTCATATTGCCTCCTAATGATCCGTTTAGCTTGAGGATTGCAACCAAATTTTTTAAATAATCATCGGGCGTGTAATGGTGCCATGATTAGTGTTTGAACAATTGTATTTCGGAGCTCTAACAAGTCAATACTAAAAAGAGCATGGGGGTAGTCATACTGGATATGAGTGCTCATATGAAATTTGGATACTTCTCGTGTGTTGTCGCCTAGTTAAAGTTGCGTCGTAACAATTGTCAATGTTGTGTGATAGATCATATAAGTATCAGTGCTGCCATATTAAGAAGATTGTGATGTACTTGTTGCCTGGCATATCCACGATAGGGGTGAGTTGTGCCAATTTTGAATGGGTTTCATGGCATCAAGAATCAAATTCGCTATTTGAGTCATCTAGAACAAAATATGATGATCCAAGAGCATGGACTGCTGCAAAACTCTTCGCAAGGATTGAAACTTTGGTCAGAATACTTATGAATTTCATCAATTGACAAAGTTATTATGTATGTTGCAATATCAGTATTGTTCGTATTGATGTCACTATCTCCCACTACAACAATTGTGGTCTTTTACAGGACTAAGCTACAGGGCTTTTTAAAAAGCCCTGTAAAAGACCTTGAAAAAAAAAGGACGTGTTGCTAAATAGCACAAAACGGCACTAAGACAAAAAATGCAATAAAAATTTGGCACTGAAACAAAAAATTTCGTGAAGTCCCGCACCTCACTTGGGGGAAATTCTTAGAAAGACCCTCCAGACATATTTTAAGGATATAAAGACCCCTTGAATTGTTTTAAGTATCTTAAGACCCTTCAGAAATATTCGTGATATTTTATATAGTAAAAGATATATTTACCTCTTATAATAAAGAAATTATATTTGAGTCCCCTCCCCCAACCTTCTCCCTAAACCCCCATCTGCCAAACTCTTCTCTAGAAACCCCTTTGCCAAAGAAACCCCTCTGCGATTCCCTTGTCCCTGCTTCCCTTCATCGATGTGAAACCCGTGTCTTCATTAAAGCTTCACCTCGTGTTTCTTTTAGGGGTAATTTCTGAGTTTAATGTGGTTTTTAAAATAAATTTTAGAAATAATTTAGTTTTGAAACTAATTCTAAAAGTAAGGTGAAAATGGTCATGTCGAAAGACGTCTTTTGTAAAGATGACTTCAAGTTGGCAAAAGACGCATTCAGTGCAGATGCTCACACATTACAAAAATCATCAATACAACCTAAACACAACTTTCATATAAAAATCATCCATCTTGCAGAACATTTTATAACATTATCACACATTCTCAATGAACAACATACATTTTTAACAAATTTTATGACTTTCCATTTTATATTATTTTACAAAAATCCAAATACAAAAAATATAAATCAATCACATTCCACACTATGGTCGTCTTCTCATTCTTTTTAGGCGTCTTTCATATGTTTGTAGTTGAGTTACTTGTGATGATGGACATTCCTCCATAATAGTTGTTGCTACACGTTCTTCCTCTACAATAAGCGGCGGGTCTTCCTCCACAATATGTGGGTCTTCATCCACAATAGGAGCATCTTCCACAATAGGCGAGTTTCAGGCACGTCTTCTAGTTCCTCCTCCAAAAGCACTAGCTCGTCCTCCTCTACGCTGTTGAGGTTGATGAAATGGTTCAAAAGTAGAACCAAGTTGTGTCACTGACTCACCTCCAAATGTATAAAAAACTGGCAGCGTGTATGGCTCTTGCTGAGATATAAATGGTTCGCCTCGAGGAATGTGTGATTCTTGTTGACTTCTTTGAGATGAGCTGTGCACTCCATGAATTCGGGACAAAGGAGTTTGATAAGCCGTATTCGCTTGTCTTATTGCTTGTGCGGCTGTCTCACACACATTACGGATTTGAGGTATTATCCAAGATGGCTCAGTATCATCAAGTGTTAAATTGTTAATATTGTCCAGACTCTCCGTCTGTATAGATAAAAAAATATTATATAAGTTACTTATTAAATGACCATTTAAGCCTATTACTTACATAAATTAATAAAAAAAATTACCATTAAATTATATAATTTAATAAAAATTACCATTAAATTATATAAGTTACTTATTAAATGACCATATAACCCAACTATACTGACCAGCCTCAGCAAAATCTTCTAGTAAAGGCAAGAACATCAAATGCACCTTAATGTTTGACTTATCACAAAAAAAGGGTACCTCCGATAAGTTGTAGAATATATACATGTGCATAACGTTGCACATAAAGCTCGTCACATCATCAGATAATAGGGGAAAATATGCAGTCAAACACGTCATAAGTAAACGTGATCTTTGTAAATCACGTGGGCTTGGTCGAAATCCTAATAAATCTTCACATATCCTTGGCCAATCTCGATGTGCACTACCCGTTACCGCCATCCCACCAACTGGAAGTTCTAACTATACTTGTGCATCTTGTAGAGTGATAGTACACTCACCATGTGCCATATGAAATATGTGTGTTTCAGGACGTCATCTCTCCACAAAAGATGTGATCAAGTGTCAGTCGAGGGCGATAAACCCAACCCTCGTAACTCCATAAAATCCAGCATGTATCAAATATGGAATAATACGTCTATGTAGTGGCATGTTCCGATGAACAACTGCAGTATGTCGGCGACAATGTTGGGATCTATGTTGATCTTGTAAATATAACACTGAGCTATCTTGTGGTCCAGGCTCCGTGATATCCTGAAAATGAGTGTCATTCGAAATACAATGATTATATTGAATTACATAAAAATGTATTAGGTCAAATATTACATTGAATTACATAAGTACTGAGTCAAATATTACATTGAATTACATAAAAATGTACTAAGTCAAATATTATGAGTCATTTGAAGATTGTCCTCCATTACGAGAAGGACAATTATTTTTTTCAAATATACTGTAGAATACTCAAAAATCCTTCTTTTAGTCTATACGATAGTGTCATTTATCTCTAGAAGTTGAGTGATTACAGCATGATTACCTGTGACTCCCGTTTGATAGTGTCTGCGATTACCGCGTGTTTCCCTTCGCCTCTACGATAGTGTCCTCTGTCTCCAAACCCTTCTAGTCCAGCAAAGTCATCTCCTCCAGCGAAGCCAAAGCTTCTCTCTCCAACCAGGTATGGCCTCACCCCTTCTTATATCTTTCGATCAATATCATGCAAGTTGATTTTTGCTAATTTTAATTGTAGTTAATTTTCTTATGGATTTGTAGCAATAGTTGGTTGTTCTTTAATCTCTACCATGCAAAAGATATACTTGTTTTTTTTTTCTATTGATTTTAATTGTGCTAGTTGATTTATGCTGATTTTAGTTGTAGTTGATTTGGAGCATGATAACATATATAAATTGCTTGATGAAAGAATGCCCAATTTTTCAACATACGACTCGGGAACAGATAATGTTGGATGAGACAGCGATATTTGTATACCCAATCGTTCTTACTACATTACTTTTGGTTAATTTAAGTTGTCATTGAAGACTATACTCCTCCATTCTTGGTACAATCTAAGTTCCAATGTTATAGGTTGCTCAGAATAAGATATATTAGTCCATATTAGAGTTTGGCTAAGAACCTGCTTCGGGGGCATGGAAGAAGGGCGATTCCACCAACTAGGCTATGCCTCAGTTTGCAGTATGTTATATGTGTTAAAAATACTCTTTCTTTCTTGAATCTTGTTATACCCAACATTTACTTTGCAAAAAGTCAAGATAGTTTGGTACCTTAATCAGAATTATGTTACTTCCTGCTTATTCATTTTGTGAAATGTTGTACTTAATAATGTTGTAATTTTCATTGTGCTTGTTGTCTACTAATTTCTACCAGACTTGATGTTTGGTTTATTCATATTCACATTTTACCAGATCTTCATCCATGCAGATATCTGATAGAACAAAGTACTTTTCATTTGTATTAGCTTTCCTATTCTTATACTATAATGCATGATTAGAATTCAACTCCTTTAAGTTAGTCAGTGGGCCAAATAGATCTATTCTTGGTTCAATAACCACTACCAACTTCCTTAATCCTTAGGTTCTATGATATTTTTTGTTAACTATTTTTGTTTCTAGTTATGATTGTGTCTAACATTTTCTTCAATACTCTAATTTGAATTCTATGTGGGTTTATTTTTCTCAGGATGACCTTGCATTTAAACTTGAGTGTGTGCATCCATATCTAGATGGTGTTTATAACCCACGGAACTGTAGTTGTCGAAAGAGTTTATATTAGTTAGAGAAGAATTGAAAGAGTATCGATGTTTTTGAAGTTTCGAGGAAGAGCATCGATCGGAGAGAGAAACCAAGGCCAAGCACCCATTAGCATGACATTGAAGACTCTAGATTTTAAGATATTTATTATGTCATTAGAGAGTTGTTGTATAGGATGTGAATCAATGTTGATACTTATTATGTTATTAGAGAGTTGTAGTTGTATAACATGACATTGTGACTCTTTGTTGGAATTTGATAATGCTTATATATTATTCTGTTTTGACTCATGATTACAGACCCCATATTACCTTATTTCTGTTTTCCCTACTAGACCATGGTCTAGTAAAAAATATTCTGCTAGACCATGGTCTAGCGACCTGGCATGTGAAAAAATTATTTATGTCTTGGGATGATCTTCTATTGTTAATGCATGTTGTTTGGGATGTCATAATTACATACCTCATATTTCTCTATTTTTGTTTGTTCTGCTAGACCATGGTCTAGCAGAAAATGATTCTACTAGACTATGGTCTAGCAAGTGTTATTTTTAACACACAACTGCTAAATCATGGTCTATCATAATAGACCATGGTCTAGCAACCTAGCAAATGAAAATTTTATTTACATTTTTGGATGATCTTAAATTATTAATGCATGTTGTTTAGATGTCATAAATACAGACCATATATGGTCATGTTTCTGTTTGCTCTGCTAGATCATGATCTAGTATAAAATATTCTACTAGACCATGGTCTAGCAAGTGTTGATTTTAACACAAAACTGCTAGACCATGGTCTAGCATAACATTTTTTGCTAGACCATGGTTTAGCAGAGCAAACAGAAACAGGGCAATATAGGGTCTATAATTATGACATCTCAAACAACCTGCATTAACAATATAATCATCCTAAAATAAAAATATTTTTTTCACGTGTCAGGTCACTAGACCATGATCTAGCAATTTTTTGTTAAAATTAACACTTGCTAAACCATGGTAATATTTTCTGCTAGATCATGGTCTAGCAAAGTAAACAGAAAACAAGGTAATATAGGGTCTGTAATCATGACATCCCAGATAATTGATCTATTCTTGCATTAACAATATAAGATCATCCCAAACAATTGACCGTTCCTCCATTAACAGTATAATATCATCTCAAAACTGAACAATATCTAAGTAGATTCAAATTTTTAACAGAGACCGAATAATATCTAAATAGATTCAAATTCCTAATAGAGACTGAATAATATCTAATCATATTCAAATTCCAACAAAGAGTCACAATGTCATGCTATACAACAACAACTCTCTAAAACATAATAAACATCAACATTGATTTATATCTCATATAACAACTATCTGATAACATAATAAACATCCTAAAATCTAGAGTCTTCAATGCCATGCCTATGGGTGCTTGGCCTTGGTTTCTCTCTCCGATCAGTGCTCTTCCTCGGAACTTCAAAAACATCGGTACTCTTTCAACGCTTCTCTAATTGATCCACACCCTTTCGTGAACTACTAAATTGTTGGGAAGGATACTTCTCCATAGTTGATACAAACTTTTTGAGGTGGATATACTCATGATGCAACTCTAGATTACAATGGTCCCTCATTTAAGCCAAAGTGGTTCATACTTCTCTTTGTATAGTTCCCACAATTGCGTACCATGAGAGCAATCAACTACTTCATCAGAAGCTCCCTACAAACAGATAAGTACCAAATTCAGAGATGATTAATTTACATTCAAGTCCTCATTTCTTTTTCCAAAGAACATCTTAGGTAACCTCATAATGAACCAAAGAAATAAATAGGAAATTATAAATGAGAAGTATGATAAGAATTTTGGCTTACATGAATGACAAAAAACGGGCATATAATAATTTATCAACTAAGCAATATCGCAACATAGAGATGAAGAGAAAAACAGAGAAGAAAGTAATGGAATTTATACCTTTATAAATGTAGAACCAGTACGAATGCTTAACAAGATACATGACTCTTAAGCCAGAGAGTATAAGACTGTATAGGAAAACAATTCTTAAGCGAGGCAACTGAGCTGCGAGATCCAAAGTCGGACCACTTCCAGCTGATTGGAAGGGAAAAATATAAAGGAAAGATAGGAAGAAATCTAACTCTTGCAAATAGTGAAGGGGTGAAGCCATACTGGTCGGAGAGAGAAGCTTCCGTATTTGAACGATAATTGCAACTTCGTTGGAGACTGAGGTTTCGAACAGCAATCGTAAACAATCACGTAACTTCGCTGAAACAAGGGAGATTACTGCGGAGATGGAGGGAGGTGGAGATGAAGGAAGGCAGAGACGAAGGGAATAGCAGAGAGAGTTCTTCGCAGAAATAAAGGTTTCACAGAGAGTGATTTTGGGAGAAAGTGAGGGAGGGGACTCAAATGAAATTTCTATACTATAAAGATTAAATAAGTCTTTTACCATATAAAAAAATCTACAAATCCTTCTAAAGGTGTTAATATCCTTAAAAGAATCTAAAGGACGTTACCAAAATGAGAACTTGAAAATTTTCAGAATCTGAAAATTTCCCTTACCAAAATGAGAACTTCCCACCTTAGCTAACTCGCATCTCTCTCGATCATATCAGTAGCTCTCTCGCAGAACCTAGCTCTCTCTCTCTCAGCTTAAAGTTTTGCATTCAACAATTGCAGCTTATGGACCTTTTAGTATTGTAGAGATTTTTTCGGACAAACTTTTGTCATTGTATATATTAAACTCTAGATTGTGAGTTTTGATTTTACAGTCCCATGTTAGAGGAGTTTTCAGCAGCTAATAAGCAAGCTCCTAATAATATGAAGCATTTTATTCTTACAAGCATAAGGAAACTTGCTGAAACTTCTGATTTAATTTGTTTATTCCTTTCATCATGTAAGGCAAAAAGATGGATTTGCATATCTATCATTTTACACACAAATACATTTGCATTTGCTGGGATTTCTTAGGATCTTTGGTTGTTTTCCGTCTATAAGTTCTACTGTTACTGTTACTAGTGTATGTTTCTTTCCTCTCTAGTTCACTTAATACCAAGTTATTTGAATTTACGTAGATTAAGTTAAAACTTGTTTAGTTGAGAACTAGAGGTTTGGAGAGTATGAATTTTTATTTTGTGATAATGATTTGCCAGTTATCTGCTGTTATTCTTTTCAAGCTTATTGTTGCTTAATCTAAATTTAAAGCACTTTATATACACAAATTACATAACACAGTTTCTTTGCAAGCTTATTGTTGCTTAATCTAATTTAAAGCACTTTATGTACACAAATTACATAACACAGTTGCAATATGCCAGCTGTGATTGTTTGATGCATACTCAAGGACATATGATCTCTTAGATGAGCAAATATACATTTTTAGAGTTTGGTTCTTGAACTATTAAATTGGATTGATATTACTAGTTTATTTACTTGGACAAGCACTTGTATCTTTCTAGACTTCTAAAAAATTTCAGTGAAGAAGTTTTCGTGTCTATTAGCAATGGTTGTGCATTCATAGGCTGCAACAATGCATACTTTTTAGGATAGCCTTTGCTCTAGGCGTTGTAAGGTTGCTAGAATGATTGTATGACTAGTAGAAGATATTTATGAATATGCTATCTTTTGGTTTGGGAATAAGTTTTCGTGTATGTTCTCTACTATGTTAAATGAGCGTTTTAGGCATGTATTTACAGCTAAGACCAAAGATTTTGACTTTTCTTTCCCTTTCCTGTCAATGTTTCAGCAAATGATCAGGGTGGAGGAAACAGAGAAGGGTTTTCTAATAAATGTGTTCAGTGGTAAGAGTTGTAGTGGGTCGCTTGTTTTAATGTTGGAAGCTTATAGAGCTAGGTCTTGATGTGCTGCATGCTAGGATTTCATGTTCTGCCAAATTTCATTTAGAAGCTCTTGGACTAAAGGTAAGAGACATGTATACAGATAAATACTGTCAGTGAGTTAGTAAAAAATCAGGTAAGTCTTAATATAATAATTGTAATAAATTTTAAATAGTTATGCTTTTAACACTCTTCTTATGATATAAGGTCCAACCAAGTGAAGAACCATCAAATGCTTTTTAACACTCTTCTGTGTGCTGGATTTTCCTCTTTGTGTGCTAGATTTTCCTCTTTGTGTGCTGGATTTTCCTTTTTGCTGTCTTAGATCTTTTATTTTTGGGTTGACTCTGATTTATGCTATGATTTTCCTCTTTGTGTGCTGGATTTGGTATTTGAGTTTATGTTTGTGTAGGTGATGACTGATGCAAATGCATAGTCTAACTTGGTGTGATTTTTGAATGACTCTCTTTTACTAGTAAGTTAGAATCTAAGATCAGTATTTGAATCTAATTTGAAGTTTGGTTACCTTTTTTTGAGCGTTTAATATATTTTTATCAGAATATATGCGTGTGCTTCGATAGGAAGGATTGTTTGTTGATTTAGACTTGAGAATTTCTGATGAGGTTAAACGTTGATTTGGTGTTGTTCATCGCCGTTTGGGGTATGTGGTTGGTAGAAGAACAGAAAGTAAATAGAGCTTTTCTTTTATACCTTTCTTCCACGTGTAAGTCGAAGTTTTGGGTACTCTTTTAGTACTGATCTAACTTGTTGAGCCATTTCACTCCATTTCTGTATTTTTCATGACAAAAATACATTAAAAACATTAAATAAAAATTTATTAACAATTAAAATAATAAAGAAGATAATAATAATTTCATTAATTATTTGTCAATGATCCTAATTATACTTTTTCATCAACACAGCGAAAATGTACTGAAAGACAGAACCTGTTATGTTCCACGTTTGCTCCTGGAGTTGTTTTGTTTTCTCAGCTAGTTGTTTATAAACCTGAAGATTTTTACATTGGAAACAAAATCAGGATTCAGTTAGTTGCTTAAATTGTGTCATGGAAATTCTTAAAGTTGAAGACTGAGAACACGACGAACCTTGTCGATCATCAGAAGGAATTCACTAGCGGGTTGAAATAGAATAGCCTGACTATCCTTCACGCCAAATATGTCCATGGTTTTTAATTAATGATTTTGTTTTCTGTACTTCCTAAAGATTTATGCGCTAATCTCCTTCATGTCAAATATGTCCATGGTTTTTAATTAATGATCTGGTTGTTGTTTGTTGTAGATTTGTATATGCACTGAATTATTTTTTACTCGTTTCAATATCTTTTGCAGGCTCACACCATAAAAATGATGGAAAGAAAGTTCGTTTTATGAAACACGACTTCTTTTGGTTGGAACATGTTGGAGGAGACATGTTGCATTTTGAATTAGTAATTTTTTCGTACTTATAAATTAGATTTTAGATGAGTTTAAGTGAAACTTGAAAAAAAACTTGTTGATCTTTGTGGTTTTTATGAAACAATTTATAAGAATCTGTTATATCCTTTATATATTATTTAGAGTTTTCTTTTTATTTATGAGTACGTTTTAATTCTAAAATGTTATTTCTTACATGTGGTATTAAAATCGACATGAGTAAAATTGAATAGCGGACAAAATTTTGTAAAAGACCTAACATGTTTTATAAGAGACAGAAAATCCTATAAAATATTAAATTTTTCATAGAACATCAACAGGGGTAAAGACCCTTAAAGATTTTTTTTATAGGGGCAAAAACCTATAAAAGACCTGATTTTTATGGGGCAAAGACTTCTGTAAAAAGTCCGGTCTTTTATAGGGGCTTCCGAACGCTGCAAAAATTGGGAGATCTATTACAGCTCTCGGAGAAATAAGATTAACCGAAACATTATAAAAAGTCTTTTACAAGGATTTTGGCTCCCTGTAAAAGACATTTTCTGTTGTAATGGGATCCGTATGAATAATGAGATTAATGTGAGACTTCATATAAAATTGCATGTGTTTGCTTGAATCAGGAGGATCTCTTGGACAATTTGTCTAAGAACCCATTTTTCTCAAATGGATTATTAGGTTATCAATTGATCAAGAGATAATGCATTTGCGACATGGGTTACTGGTTACAATTTGGACTCTCAATGACGAAGTGGAATATTTGATAATTGATCAAGAGATAATGCATTTCCGACATGGTTACTGGCTACAATGTGGACTCTCAACTACGAAGTGGAATATATGATAAGGAGTTGCATTGAAGAGAACTATTTGTGTATTGAAAGAAAATGTTGAAATTAACGCTTGATGAGAAAAAATTCCATCTAAAAAAGATTCGTTGACTTGATATATGTTTGTATGGCTATAGAGAATTGCCTAATATGCTTGTATAGCATATTGGGGTTTTTTTAAAACTATATGGCATATTGGGTTGGTTTGTGTTGTTCTACCTAATAACTCTAAGAAATTAGAGTTATCCTTGCATTTTCAAGTTTAATTCATTAGTAATCTTAGGATGATGCTTCAATTTCAAGTCTTATTTGTGTCATTTTCTTATTGATAGTTGTCTTTTAGAGTTTAGCTACATTTTTAGTTTAAGTGGTAGATTTTGATAAATTTAAGCATAAGGATGTGTTTTTGTGAAGGGATTCTTGAAAGAGCAGTGGGTGAAGAGGATGTTGTAGCATGGAAGTCTATATCGCTATAGCAGCACATATGCACACCTGGCATGGACTTTGTCGTTTAGTCCAGCTGGCGCTCGAAAAGGAAGAAAAGCTCGCTCCCCCCCCCCCNAACCCCCCCCCCCCCCCCCCCAAAGTTATTTATCCAGTTGGCACTAGTGCTTTCTCTGTGGTTCTCGCTGCAACTGTTGCTCGACAGGTGTCCCTACTGGAAGTTGAAGCCCTAATTTGGAGGTTCCATATATAGCAAGTACATTTTTCTAGGAGAATGAGCCGGCACCTTTGCTGAGAATTATGGAACATTTTATATAGAAGAAAGGGAAGGAAAATGACAAAAAAGGCAAGAAGGGATGCACGGAAGAAGACAAATGGGAGGATATTCATTTATTCTCCATTCTATTTTCATATTGCCCTTCTTTAATTTAATGTATCTTCTTCTCTATACTTTATTTCTATAAGCTTGACAATGGCTATGGTTGTATTCGAATTTGCTCTTAAGCTGGGTACGAGCTAAAACTCTTAAGCTAGTATGGTTAATGAACCTTAAAGTTTTTATTCTTAATTAATGAAATTCATTTTGACCATTTCTTAAAATCATTTAATTCAAGGTTATTTAATGCTTATTCTTATTACTGGTTGGCCACCTTTAGTAAGATAAAAGTTAGGTTGAATACTGGAAGAGTTTAATCCAATAGAGATAGCTTGAATGATACTCGATACTTCCATCTTATAGGCATATATGCTCACCCTGTAAACCGATCAACCAAACTGAAAAATAAGTAATTCTAATCTCGCAATAGGTTAGGAATAATTTAATTAAGTTTAGGGTTAATAGTTGCAAGGATGGAAATCTTTTGCACATATTAAGTTGGGGTTAATGATATTAACAAGTTGCAGCAGACTAAATAAATTTGATTCAGAATATTAATGATAAGGGGATTTAACCATTCTAGCTCATTTGACCATTAATTACACCAACATTACTTTGTTGTATGTTCAATACTCTGCAAGTGTTACTCAGAATTATCTTACTATAATAATACCTTTCAATTTATTCTTAGATTAGTTAAACTCAAGATTAATTTTGTTACTCTGATCCAATTAGATTTTAGCTTGATCTAATTAATTACCTTGTTTTTCCATCAATCCTTATGAAGAATGATACTTACTTATCACTTTATTAATTGTTAATGACAAGTTCACTTGCGTACATATCACACACAACACGTTTTTAGAGTCGTTGTTGGGCCTTAAGCGAGAAACTTAGTTATTGGATCAACATAAATCTAGTTAGTGAGTTATAGTACTAAAAGCTGTTGCTACTGCTATATTGTAGAAACTTGGATTTCATTTTATGTGCGTGCAATAATTACTTGATTTCAATTTTGACCCAGAGATTGATAGGACTCTAAGGCAATTAAGAAGAGAGCATAGATGGAGAGATGACATCTAATGAAGAATGGGTAGTTCTAGAAGATAACAAAATCAACATGCCAATCAAGCTAATAATGGCAACAATGTGATGGTTGATGACAGGGAGAGATCAATTAGAGACTATTTTATTCTTCAACCCCAAGTAATGAATCCTGGAATAGTGAGGTCAGAGATTCAAGCTCCATAGTTTAAGTTGAAGCCCGTCATGCTTACTTCTTAAGGGATAGAGCTAGAGCTTGCTTAAATTCTTTACCTCCAGATTCTATTAACACCCGAAATGACCTTGCTGAGTATTTCTCACCTACAAAGAATCTCAAATTAAGAAATGAGATTACCTCTTTTTCATCAATTAGAGGATGAATCTTTGTATGAGGCATGGGAAAGATTTAAGGAGTTTCTAAGAAAATGCCACATCATGGAATTCCACATTGCATCCAGATGGAAACATTTTATAATGGGTTGAATTCTTCCACAAAATTGATGGTTCATGCTTCAGCAAGTGGAGCCATTTTGTCTAAGTCTTATAATGAGGCTTATGAGATTTTGGAGAGAATAACAAACAACAATTACCAATGCCCAACTTCTAGAGCAGCAACAAGTAAGAGAGTTGTAGGGATACATGATCTAGATGTTATGACAGTTTTAATAGTTTAGGTATCTTCATTAACCAACATGATCAAGACTTTGAGTATGGCATCAACAGTAAGTGAAGCCATTTTGTCTAAGTCTTATAATGAGGCTTACGAGATTTTGGAGAGAATAGCAAGCAACAACTACCAATGGCCAACTTCTAGAGCAACAACAATTAAGAGAGTTGTAGGGATACATGATCTAGATGTTATGACATCTAGATCATTAACCAACATGACCAATACTCTTAGTATGTCATCAACAGCAAGTCAGAATAAAAATCAAGCCATGCAACATTCTAAACCAAGGGTGGAGGTATCTTGCATTTCGGTGAAGAGCATTTGTTTGAAAGTTGCCCAAGAAATCCAGTTTCAGTGAACTATGTGGGGAATTTTAACAGAAATAATAACAACCCTTACTCTAACACCTAAAATCTTGGATGGGGGTAACACCCTAATTTCACCTAGAATAATCAAGGGGCAGGACCATCAAACTGATAAGGCAAACCAACTTATCCTCCTGGTTTTGCATAGCAAACTTAGGCACAAAAGCCAACACTAACAAAATAGCCTGGCACATTAGAGATCTTTTTGAAATAATATATAGTAAAGAATGAGTCAGTGATACAGAACCAATCTACAATGATTCAGAGTCAAGCAGTGTCTCTCAGGAACTTGGAAAATCAAGTAAGACAATTGACCAATGCCTTGAATACTAGACCTCAGGGTACTTTGCTTAGCAATACTGAAAATCCTAAAAGAGAAGGAAAGGAACACTACAAGGAAATTCACTTGAGAAGTGGTAAGGTGGTAGTATAACCAATTGACAGACCAGATGTGTAACTTAAAAATAGAGACAAAGAAGCAAGCCAGCCAAGAGTTGTAGCAGGCAACCTTTTGCTATAGCACCTAAGCCTGCAGATCAACTAGTGGAAGACATAGTAACAAAACCATTGCCCTCATTTTCTCAGAGGCTGTAAAAGAAGAAGTTAGATGGCCAGTTCAACAAATTTATGGACATGTTGAAGTAACTGCATATAAGCATACCTTTGGTAGAGGCTTTATAGCAGATGTCAAACTATGTCAAGTTTATGAAAGACATTTTAACCAAAAAGATAAGGCTGTGAGAATTTGAAACTATAACTTTAATACATGAATGCAGCCTAATCCTACATAACAAGATTCCACCAAATCTTAAAGATCCTGGAAGCTTTACTATTTCTTGTACAATTAGCAAGACTCATTGTGAAAGAGTTCTATGTGACTCTGGAGCTGGTATCAATCTAATGCCATTGTCCATTTTCAAGAAGTTAGGGATTGGATAAGCTAGGCCAACAACTATTACATTGTATCTAGCTGATAGATCCTATGTGTATCTAGAAGGTAAGATAGAAGATGTATTGGTGGAAGTAGACAAGTTTATATTCCAGCAGATTTTATAATTCTGGACTATGAAGCAGATAGGGAAGTGCCTATGATTCTGGGAAGGCCTTTTTGGCCACTAGCAGGATAGTCATAGATGTACAAAAAGGATAACTCACCATGGGGTTCAATGATCAGGAGATTACCTTTAATGACTTCAATGCAATGAAGTATCCAGATGAAGAGATAGAAGAATGTGCAGCTATATATGTTATAGATACTATAATCATGGAGAAGTTATGCACAAGCTGTAGCAAGGATATTTGTTTATTCTCCATTCTATTTTCATCTTTTCCCTTCTTTAATTTACTGTATCTTCTTCTCTATACTTTATTTCTGTAAGCTTGACATTGGCTCTGGTTGTATTCGAATTTGGTCTTAAGCTCGGTATGAGCTAAAACTCTTAAGCTAGTAAGCTTAATGAACCTTAAAGATTTTATTCCTAATTAATGAAGTTGAGTTTGCCCATTTCTTAAAAGCATTTCATTTAATATTATTTAATACTTATTCTTATTACCGGCTCGCCATCTTTAGTAAGATAAAAGTTTGGTTGAATATTGGAAGGGTTTAATCTAATGGACTTAGCTTGAATGATACTTGATACTTGCATCTTATAGATCTAAGTATTTAGTGAGGAATATAGGCATATATGCTCACCTTTTAATCTCGCATTAGCTTAGGAATAAGTTAATTAAGTTTAGGATTAATAGTTGTTTTGCATATATTAATTTGGAGTTAATGCTATTAAGAAGCTATAACAGACTGATCAGATTTGATTAAGAATATTAATGATAAGAGGATTTAACAATTCTAGCTCATTTCACCATTGAATACACTAGCATTACTTTATTTTATGTCCAATACTCTACAAGCGTTACTCGGAATTGTCTTACTATGTTAATTCCTCCCACTTTACTCTTAGAATAGTTGAACTCAAGATTAATATTGTTACTCTGTTGCAATTAGATTTTAACTTGATCCGATTAATTACCTTATAGAGAATGACACTCATTTCTCACTTTATTACTTGTTAATGACACGTGCACTTGCGTACATATCACACACGACAGTACCCCTCTAGTGTCGCATCAACGTTAATGCATCCATATTCAATCAAAGTCAAATCGATGTATATGCTTGTAGTGTTTGCTAGAAGATTGAGTATACATGCTTCTTTGCTTCTTTAGTTGAACACTTTCTTGCTTGTGTTGGAACACTTCGTTGAAATTCCACAAGTGGTTTGGTTGTTCAAACCACTAAATCTTTGAGTTTCTTAATAGAACTAATAATACATTATGAATCATGCCAAAGATTTTTTGCTTTGGCTTACATTAAAGATGGGTTTTCATTTTGTTGGTGTTTTGGGTTGTTTGAGTATTGTGGAGCTTATGGTGTTTGAGAGGCATGAGGTTGTGTCATTATTAAGAGTTGCGGCCATTATCATCAAGTTTTGATTTTTCAATGAGAGATTTGTCCCATCCAAGTGTTTGTGAGGTTAGATGCTAGGGAGCGATTTATATGGAAGAGAAACTCTTGATGAGAAAATTGGGCATGGTTTAAATGTAAAGAGGAACTCATGATTAGAGAGAAATCCATGGTCTGTATCGAAGAGAAGCTCATGATATAGACGTCAGGATGTATTGGTACGAACGCTAGAAAATAATCTGTATCGAAGAGAAACCCATGAATTGAGTTTGATGAGTCACCAGTCATTCAAGCCTTAAATGCGCGGCCTCTGATTTCCTCACACCCAATGAGCTTACCTCCTTTTACTGCAAATACTAAGTTTTTCTTGATATTGAAGGCTAGAAAAGAGATCAGTTTGAATATAAACAAGTCATGGTTTGGGTTTGAGTTCATGGGCTTCTCATTTTCTTGTCTGGAGCATCCATATGACATGGAAGACTGGTGTGAGTTGGGTTGTACCCGTACTTGGCTCAAATACTGGATGTAATGCTCCTATTGGATCTTATGAACTTAGTGTATGGATTGCAATTATAGTTGGGCCATAACTTAGGCTTTTCTTGAGAATCGACATTGTGATATGGTCCATGTGTTTCTTGGGTCAAACTTTGTGGGTACCAACAAAGGTTATCAGTTTCGTGGCATTACATTTTTCTTATTAAGAAATTACCGCAAATAAACAAATTTATTAATTTAACAAATGACCTCTTTTTTTACTTTGCATAAACATGTGAGTTTTTATGACACATCAGATTTATCATCATCAATATAATTATATGTTTATATATAGAGAAAAGTACATAGACACGTTCTAAGATTTGTCTAAAAAACACGACACCCTCTGTAGTTATCATGTAGATATAAAAAATATAAATAAGTTCTCTTTTTTACTTTGCATAAACATGAGTTTTTATGACACATCAGATTTTTTTATCATCAATGTAATTATATGTTTATATATAGAGAAAAGTACATAGACATGTTCTAAGATTTGTCTAAAAAACTTGACACCCTCTGTAGCTATCATGTAGATATAGAAAAGATAAATAAGTCAACGAGACATTAATTAATGGGTTCGATTACTTCATTATTGGGTTCGATTTCTGCATTATTTGTTGCATATCCAAAGTTGACTGGATCTGTGCAAATTTATGGTTATGATGCTTACACCATTTTGGACTTTGTGTTATAACTTACAAGGTAAACTTGTCAGGCGGGGAAATGAATGAGTATTGGGAGTTAAAAAAACAGTAAATGAATGCGAGGATAGGTGTGGTGGTGCTTCGCAATCGCAACCCTCTTCTTCGTGGCGACACCCACCCTTGTTCTCCTTTGTTCGCGACCCTCTCCTTCTGTGGGTTATATCAAAATATTGGATTTGATATAACTAAAAAATTCAGGATATAATCTTAAACCCGTTAACAATATAAAAAATTAAGGATATTCTTGGTATTGTAAAAAAAATTAACGTCGTTAGTAATAAAATTAGATTTTAGGTTTTTTATCTATAAAATAAAATGTTAAGCGAGTTCTATATCTTTTTTGAAAATACAGGGTGTGGCTGTATCTTTTAGCTAAATCTCAGAAGTGTACATTTACCTGACATATATATACCCTTGTAAGTAGTTTTTAATTTTATAGTGAATAACTATAATCGAGGAATGTGTTTTAAATGTATATAATTTATTTTTTATTTTAAAATACACTACATGTTTTTATTATACAAAATATTTAGAAATGGTAAGTTACTAGGTCATTATTGGCCAATTTATTTTAGCCAAATTAAAAAAATCAATTTTATATTTTAATTCAAAATCTTAACAACATAGGTTATTTTCGTGTGATTTTATTTCTAAAAAATCACTAGAATTTTTCATTAATCTCTTAAACATCCAAAGTATATTTTCGGCATCATTTTAATTTTTTATTGATTATTAATAAATAGTCCATCAATGATTTACTTGCAGTATACCACTGTTATAATATTGATGATACACAATTTGTAGCTGTTTATATGATTAACTATTAATATTTGAATTTTTTACAATATATGTACGTGGGGATGAGTCCATATGTTGATGAAGAGTACAATCGCCCCCCTTTGATTATGTAATTTCTTTGTTTTATATGTAATTATCCATATAAAATGCATGAAATTACCTATTAATCTACTAGTTATCCCCTTTTAATTTATAAAATATAAATTTGTATACTATTTACCCCTCAAATTTAGAAAATTATCAAATTATATATTATTTATCCCTTTTAAATTTGTCAAATAATCAAATATTATAACATTCATGAATCAAACTTTTAAAATTAACAAATTGTATAAA
Organism: Datisca glomerata; assembly: GCA_003255025.1. Classification (NCBI taxonomy): domain Eukaryota; kingdom Viridiplantae; phylum Streptophyta; class Magnoliopsida; order Cucurbitales; family Datiscaceae; genus Datisca; species Datisca glomerata. The sequence continues at coordinate 263,890 of QANY01003844.1, forward strand.
ATAAATCATTTTATTTATTATTATGCTAAATAACGTGCAAAAAATTGTGCCCCCTTCTATAAAACTTTTGGCATCGCCCCAGTATGTGCATAGTTGAATTCATAACTTATTTCTATCAATAAGCTGTCATTAGTTTATCAATGAAGTATTATGGATAATTTTTTTACATATTTCAACGAGTTTCTAGGAGTATAGCAATGAAACACTTTTGAAATTGATCATGTATCTAAATTCATAGAAAACGACTTCAACGAGAAGGCGTATTAATGATTTATCGTTAGTATATCAGATAGTTTAATGCATACTCAATTAGTATAAAATTATTCAAGTCGTAGTGTTTCAGTGATTTAGTCGAAGTACATCAATGATATATTCAGAATTTGTAAATGTGTGGATCATCAGGTTTTATCCAGTGCATTGACCCAACAGGTTAGATTTTGGCGTGTTTAATTAGTTGTTTTTTTTAATTTAGAGACTTCGAAAGACTAACTTTATGTTTTTCTTAATATTTATTATTTTGAATTTCGAATATTTATTGGATTTCAACCATTTTAAAGTTAGATAATTTGGTTTATTTTTCAAATTAGCGATAAGTATGTAATATAACTTTTAGGGATTTGGTTTGGTGATTGACTAATTGACAGATTTAAAATCTCATTGTAGGGATAGCACTTAAATGGAAAAATGATATTTTGATCCATCAACTATGTCAATTTCGAAAACTTGCTATCTTACTAAAATCCTAAAAAAAAACTGATGTTTCTTTAAAAGCTTCTATATTTCTTGACTATATGTGTAATTCACCATTTTCTTATTTGGTCAGATACATCTTTAGTTCGTATTGGTATATTACTTTTTATACTTTTCCTATGTAATAGAAGGATAGATGGTTGATATTATCTTTTAATTTAACGGAGAAAAATATTATGGAAATTAATTAGAAAACAAAAAACCACCGGACAAAGAGATAATATTATTATCGAGTTTTCATGATAAGAATTTTAACATTAAGGTTCTTCAATTATATTAATTTTATTTAGATTTTCCAAAGCCATTGCAGGTGAAGAGTAATTAGCTAGTAACGTATTTATCAAAGAATTTATTATTTGTCCCCATTACATTTATAAAACTACGTATTATCTACTATCCATCCAACTTAAATTAGTACATCAATCGAATTATATACTACCTGTCTCATTGAAAATTTTAAATTGCATGAATTATTTTATTATTCTTATTGGGGTTGTTGTTGTAGTAGTTATTTTTGTTATTGTTGTTGTTCTTGGTGTTGTTGTTAATACTACCATTATGTCAAATAATATGGTTGTGAAAAACATTTTTCCTTTTTATAGAATTTCTGGGTCATGTTATGTTAATGTTAATATTAACATATTAGGATTTTAGAAGAAAATAATGGAGGGGAGAAAACTTTTCTTAATTTTCTATCTCCTCATCTCTCTCTCTCTCTCCTCCCAATCTGTTAGTATTAATGGTAGGGTAGAACTTTCCAAAATTCCCAGTTGTTTATAATAAAGCTTTTGTCTACATGGTGATCCGGGGTTACAACATTCTCCATTCACCTATAACAAAAAAAAGATTTGCAATAGGAGAGAACCCTAAGAGTAATGTTGAGCTAATATAAACAACTGTTGAGTTATATATTCATGGTTCATATCAACTCAACACGAAGTCTAACAAAAGTTGAATATTTTTTTTAAACTTATCTAGGTTGTTGAGTTTTAAGTTCAACCGCAAAAAAGAAAAAATGACAAAAAATTCATCAGGTTTAGGGTTTTATTTTCAAAGAATGTCTCCCAAAACTTTTTACAGATATGACCGGTGGGATTGGCTATTTTTAAGTCTTATTTTATTTTATTTTTGTATTTGTCCCTCCTTTTATAATATTTTCACTATCTTTTTTTATCTAACTGGTCATCTATCTCATACACACTCTCTCTATCCCATCGCGCTAACAAAGACATTGACGGTGATAGGGACATCGTCAACCTGTGAGAATTGTTGGGGCGTCGTCGGCTCACGACATAGTGACTCCACTTGCGGCATTTTTTGTTGTTTCTGACTCAAGACTTTTTTTGTTTTTTCTTTTGTTGTAGATTGAGATTTGGGGTTCAAGATTTAGATTTATAAGTGTTCCTTCCATGCGAACCCACACGGTTGAGGTTCCCCCACCAACCTTTCCCAAATTTCTCTTATGTTACTTCACTCCCAAGTTTTTTACAGGCCAAATTCTGTTCTTCAGGGGACTATGGACTTGTCTGGCTCGGTTTAACCCACAAAAGGCATTCTATCTCCTATTTGAGCTAGGTCTGTTGGGTATTCAGGAAGAGGGAAATATTGTAAATCTCTAAAGCTTGTAGTCTGTAACTCTTACTTGTATTAGAGTGCATAGAACTCTGGTTTGAGCTTAACTGGATGTAGGCTCTTTGAGCTAAACAAGTATAAGTCTTTTTGTCCAAATTCTTCTCCTCTCCTCTTGCATGTCGCTTCCGATCTTCCAATTTCTGCTCTCTCTCTCTTCAATCTTTTACTCGAGCTCTTCAGTTTTCTGCATCGTAATAGCATTAGGATTAAGACACACAGGGTTAAATTCGGAGTTAGTATCCAACATATAAAAAGAATTACTATCTGTCATTAGTTTGGAAATACAAATATTCGATAAAAAAAGTTAACAATGCGATCAGAGGGTAGTCAACCACCAAAAGTAATAATGAAGAATATATACAACAAGTAGACAGATCAGTTACTTAAAATATTTGCAATTATTTTCTCGACCTTTTACATGAACTTTTTGTTTATTCTGTGGAGCATTCTTGCAGTATCATTAGATAACTGTCTAATAAGTAATAGTTAGATTATATACTGCATGACATTGATATTTTAAAAGTAACATTTGCAACTTAGATAACTAGTATTGTAATACAAAAGAATTATATTATCTACATTTTCAATAGATTATTAATTATGAATTAGCAAGATTAGCAACAACCCAAAAAATAAGAGGTTAGCAACAAAGAAATGAGTAACAAATCAAGAAACAAAAATAGTAAACACTTTTTATGTACATTAAGTACATAAATATTTACGATCATGAGGTCACGAATTTCAGTTCAGTTTTAATTTGTAGTTCATGATTCACATGTTTTTAGTTGTGATTTTGTGTTAACTTAGTTTGATTAATTTGCAAATAATTTAGTTGCATACGTATACTTACATATTATTGCATTAGGTAAATTTTAAAGAAGCTAACATGCATATAAGTTACATATTATTTCATTAAAATGATACTTTAAACTTTAAAGGAGTAAAAATTAGTCTCGATCAGCTTGAAAAAAGTTGATGTCTTCATTAAATTGCCCCTTGAAAGTAGCAATTTTTTGTCTGTCGTAACATTAGACTTACTTAACATCATCAGTTGTTCTCATTAAGTTACTCATCAGGAGGAGCGATTAAATTCCTAACGTTGCCACTGCCAGAGGAAACCAGCAGACCCCGTCGGCAGAATCTTAGTCGAAATATAGAAGCAACATAGAGAAGTAGAGATAGAGAGAGAGATAGAGGGAGAGAGGAAGGGATGGAGGGGAGAGAGAGAGAGAGGGAGAGAGAGAAAGAAAGAGGGAGAGGGAGGGAGGGGGAAGGAGAGAGAGGGGAAAGGAGAGAGAGAGAGAGATGAACACATCATGTTCCATGCTCTTGCCGGTGACAATTTCGGGAAGAGAGAGAGAGAGAGGAAGATAATTGATCAAGATTCTTGACCACTATTGTTGAAGAAGGAAAAGCTGCAGCCTCAGAAGAAAATCTTCATCATAGGCAAAAGAGGGAAGCAAAACAGAGACTTTCCCAAACAAAGTGGGTGTCTAACCATTTCTGGTAAAAAATGATTTCAGGCTACAAGTAGGCATCCGTTGGAATCATAGGAGATCATAGGCAACCGTTAGAATCATTTGTATATATGCATCATCCCTCATTGTAAACAAACATAATTTTTCCTTCAATAAAAGATCAGAACCAGAAAGGTTCATCATCTCTGAAGCTCATCACTTTTCCAAAGATCAGAACCAACAGGTTCATCATTTCTACATGGTATCAGAGCAGTGATTCTGAGAACCAACACAAATGGCAGAACCATCAACCTCCGGCCAGCTTCACCACCATGACACCAACCCCAGACTAACCTCCATCCTGCTCACTGGCCACAACTATATACCGTGGGCCAGGGCGGCTCGAGTGAGCCTGAAAGGAAGGGGCAGACTGGGCTTCGTGGATGGCAGTAAGCCAAGACCGGACCGAAACTCAGAAGAATGGGACATCATGGACAGCCAGGTAATGACCTGGATAACAAACTCAATAGACCCAAAACTCAGTGAAATTTTTTGTTTTTGTGAAACAGGACAGGAACTCTGGGAAGAAATCCGGAGCAACTATTGTGAACAAAACAATTTTGCACAAGTCTTTGAACTTAAACGAGAGATCTCCCAAGCAAAACAGGGGGACAGATCAGTACCGGAGCTAACCGGGTTTTTAAAATCGAAGTTCAAAGAACTTGAAACCTTGAGACCGATGACCACTGACCTGAAGGAACTCCAAGAACGGGCTGAGCAAGATATGGTTTACCACTTCTTGACGGCTCTCGACTCAAGCTACGAAGCATTCCGAGCTCAGATCTTGATGTCGACAGAAAAGCCAACTTTTGCCACCGTCTCAGCCATAGTTCAAAGAGAAGAAACCAGGCGACGAGTCATGAGTACCAGAGATGAAAAGGGGGAAGCACTAGCCATGGCGACCCGCGGCTTCCTCCGAAACCCTAACCCTAAGGAAGGGGGAAGACACCGCGGACAACCAGGCGAGCAGGTGAGATGCAGCCACTGCCGAAAGGAAGGACACACCCATGATCGGTGCTGGAATCTGCACCCTCACCTCCGACAGAACCAGAGAAAGTTCCAGAACGAGCGAGGGAGCTGCGCGAAGAGTGACGAGCGAGGAGGCTCCGCGAAACGCTCACCCTTTTATACCGAGGGTTTTATTGGCGCGGGTCACGGGTCAGGACCCGACCCAGACCGCAGGGCAAATAATATACATGGACCCGGTTCGGGCAGTGGGTACCGACCCGACCAAATGGAAGAAATAGACCGATCCGGATCCATTAGGGCAGACCTGTCCCCAGACAACAACGCACAGATGGCTGCACTGCTCAAACAATTCGGAGAATTTTTACGCGATACCCCAGGTTCATCTAATTGCAATACTGTCAATTATTTTTCTAAATCTGCAAACTTTTGTCACAACTTAGAACACTGGATAATAGACTCTGGTGCCTCTGACCACATGACTTATAACACAAAAAATCTACACAGTCTCACTAAATTAGAAAAACCACAACACGTGACGGTAGCCAATGGAAATAAAGTTCCAATTTTTGGCACAGGGTCAACCACACTCTTCACAAAAACCATTAACAACGTACTTTGTCTCCCCAATTTTAACTCCAATCTCCTATCCGTCAGTAAAATAACCAAAGACCTGAACTGCAATGTTACATTTTCACCTGACAAAGTAATTTTTCAGGATCGGGTCACCGGGAGGAAGATTGGTGAAGGGAAATTTAGAAACGGTCTGTACTACTTAGAAGATACCGACAAAACATGTCTGGCCACCTCCAGTACAGTACAAAAGGACAAATTACTTCATTGGAGATTCGGTCATCCCTCTGACAAAATCCTAAACAAATTACTTGGTTGTAATTCAGACTCTAGCAGTTGCTCAGTCTGCAAACTCTCAAAACAAACCAGGTTACCTTTTCCACTATCTAGTAGTACGACAAAACGATGTTTTGAATTAATCCATTCTGATGTTTGGGGGCCTGCCCCAGTTGACTCGTATAATAAATTCAAATATTTTGTTACCTTTATTGATGATTTCTCTCGCACCACCTGGTTATATCTTTTAAAATCAAAAAGTGAAGTCTTCAGTCGTTTTCAAGAATTCAATAAGTTAGTCGAAACTCAATTTGAAACAACCATAAAAATCTTTAGGTCTGACAATGGAACCGAATATACTAACAACACCTTTTTTGAGTTCTTTAAACAAAACGGTATACGACATCAAACCACCTGTATCCACACCCCACAACAAAATGGTGTCTCAGAACGCAAAAACCGACACCTTCTTGAAATGACTAGGGCTCTCCTCCTCCAAAATAACGTACCCAAACGGTACTGGTCAGACGCAATACTTACAGCAACATACCTTATCAATCGATTACCCAGCGTAAAATTGCATCTGAAAAGCCCTATAGAAATTCTCAAGGGTAGGAAAATTAATCTTGATCACATACGAGTCTTTGGATGTACATGCTACGTACACATTCCAAAAATTGATAAATTGGACAAAACCGCAGTCAAAACCCTATTCTTGGGGTATTCCGCTGAAAAAAAGGGGTATAAATGCTACGACCCAACAAACCATAAACTCTACATCTCACGCGATGTACAATTCTTAGAACTAGAATCCTATTACCCAAAGGACTCCGACAACCATAACCACCACAAAACACTTCCGCTACCTAACAGTATTATTTCCTCCGATATCATAAGACAGGAACAGGATAACACATCAACCACGCCTGAGACAACTACCTCAGGGGGAGCAACTGATGAGGCAGTTGTCACTGATGAAGCAGTAATCGTAAGAAGATCAACAAGGCAAACTCATCCCCCAGCAAGATTAAAAGACTACGTGTCTCATCAGGTTTTATACCCTATCCAAAATTTCCTATCTTATGATAAAATCTCTAACAAACACAGGGCATACTTGGGAAAAATTGATGAAACAGATGAGCCAAAGACCTATCAAGAAGCCCAACTCGACCCTAAATGGAGAAAGGCGATGAATGAAGAACTCCTAGCCTTGGAAAAGAATGAGACTTGGGACATAATCCCACTACCCAGCGGGAAGAAACCCGTAGGATGTAAATGGGTCTACAAGACCAAATACAACAGCAACGGCACTATCGAGAGATACAAAGCCCGACTAGTTGCCAAAGGCTTTACTCAGACATATGGAGTAGATTACCAGGAGACGTTCGCTCCAGTAGCAAAAATGAACACAATCCGAGTGCTACTATCCGTTGCCACAAACCTCAACTGGGAACTATATCAAATGGATGTAAAAAACGCATTTCTCCAAGGAAATCTGGAAGAAGAAGTATATATGTCCCTACCTCCAGGACACGAGAAAGCAACACACCCATCTCTGGTATGTAGATTAAAGAAGGCTATCTACGGCCTGAAACAGTCACCAAGGGCATGGTATGGAAAATTAAGCCTGTCTCTTTTAAAGATTAACTTCGTCAAAAGCACGGCGGACTCATCTATGTTTGTCAAACACACGAACAACTCCACTACCATCGTTTTAGTCTACGTAGATGACATTATCATCACCGGAAATAACCACAATGAAATATGGAGTGTTCAAAAATTTCTAAAGGGAGAGTTCGATATTAAAGATCTAGGAAAACTAAAGTACTTCCTAGGGATAGAAATAGCTCACTCGAAGAAGGGATTGTTTCTATCTCAAAGAAAATATATCTTAGACTTGTTAAAAGAAACAGGCATGATAGGGGCAAAACCTGCTAGCACACCAATGGAAACCAACATGAAAATAGGACTGAATGATAGCAAACCAATAACTGATATAGGCCAATATCAGAGATTAGTAGGAAAACTTATTTATCTAACGGTCACAAGACCAGATATCACTTTTGCAGTTAGCGTTATCAGTCAATTCATGCATGCACCCTGCACAAATCATCAGGCAGCCGCAGAAAGGATACTCAGATACCTTAAAGGAACTCCCGGCCAAGGGATATGGATGAAGAAAACCGGGGCAAACTCCGTTGCTGGATACACTGACGCTGACTGGGCAGGTAGTTACGACAGAAAATCTACAACTGGTTTTTGTGTCTTTGTAGGTGGGAACCTAGTGACCTGGAAGAGCAAGAAACAAATTGTTGTAGCAAGGTCAAGTGCGGAGGCAGAATACAGAGCCATGGCCTCCACTGCTAGCAAACTCATATGGATTAGACATCTCCTTCAAGACATGAAGGTTGAGATAAGAAAACCGATAGAGATGCACTGTGACAACCAAGCAGCACGTCATATTGCAATGAACCCCGTTTTTCATGAGAGAACCAAACATATTGGAGTGGACTGTCATTTCATAAGAGAGAAAGTACAGTCTGGAGAAATCACCATTCCCTTTGTAAGTAGTGAAGACCAGCTAGCCGACATCTTCACCAAAGCCCTTGACAAAAATAACCTCCAAAGAATACTTGACAAGTTAGGTTCGATCAACCTATACGAACCCAACTTGAGGGGGAGTGTTGAAGAAGGAAATGCTGCAGCCTCAGAAGAAAATCTTCATCATAGGCAAAAGAGGGAAGCAGAACAGAGACTTTCCCAAACACTGTGGGTGTCTAACCATTTCTGGTAAAAAATGATTTCAGGCTACAAGTAGGCATCCGTTGGAATCATAGGAGATCATAGGCAACTGTTAGAATCATTTGTATATATACATCATCCCTCATTGTAAACAAACATAATTTTTCTTCAATAAAAGATCAGAACTAGAAAGGTTCATCATCTCTGAAGCTCATCACTTTTTCAAAGATCAGAACCAACAGGTTCATCATTTCTACAACTATAAACCAAAGTGACAGAGGTTCCATTGCCTGCAATAACGACAGAGAGATAGGAATCCATAGCAACCTGCAGTTTGAGAGAGACAGAGTATGTGCGTGTGTTTGAAAGATAGAGAGAGATGGGGGCTAAATTGAAAATATTGTAAAAAAAAGTTTTAAAATGAGAGTAAAATGTAAAAGTACATGATAATTGTGATGGTAGTGGGTCGACCAGCCATCTCCATAGTTTTCCAAAAAAATTAGGAAAATTGTAGTAGATGATATTTTTATTAACTTATATGTAAGAATGACCCGTCATATATATATATATAAATGATTTTTTTTTAAGTTTAGGAAGTTTAAGTTAGTTATGAACTTATTATTTTATCATTCACTTATTTTGTTAACTAATTATTTTATCATTCACTACCAATAGTAACTTTTCATCTTTTTTTCTTATATTTGTTTATGATATTTTTTTAAATTCTACTCAAACTTGTTCAATTTGCTTCAAAAAGATTTCTCCAATCTACAATAAATTCATAGAAATTAATTAAAAATTCTTTTGTGTTCTTGTTTAGTTTACAAGTTATTTCTCGCAATTTAAAAAAGGTAACATATTATTTACTTATTATCAACGAATTGTTTACTTAGTAAGAGTTCATTCCAACTTATTTTTTATACTCTTCGACAAAAATGATTGTCTATAAAACTGTAGATGATATCTATCTTTTAGACAACGTCCAACAAAGATAGGAGAACATCCAACAAAGATAGAAGAATGATGAAAAATATGATCCATTAGAATGCAACATAACAATAAGTAAATAATTTATTAGCGAAAAATAAACTATATGTTTACCCAATTGAACGAGCAATGAGCGTGAAGATCTCCCATTCCATTTTTACTTTTTTCACCAAAAAAATGAAACAGAGATGAAGATCGAGAGAGATCGAGAGTAGAGTAGGTGACATGAGCAAATGAAAGTAGAGTTTTTTGGGGTATAATGTATTTTGAAGGAAATTATTTAAGAAAAGTGAGAAAATACCATTAACAAATATAAGAAAGAAAAATAAAAGTGATAGAAAGTCACTTTTAGTTATTACAAAAGTGAAAGGGTAAAATAGTAAGTTCCTAACTAACTTAAAAGTGACATTTTATATATATTAGTCAATATATACATGTGTTGCACGTGTAACTGAATCTATTCTATTTTTAGTTACGATTATTAATTATAATCATATTGTGTTTATGGAAGTAAAAAAGAAATTGATTTAACAATATATTTGTGTTTGAATTTACGTGAGTACGATAAAAAATATTATATTGTTGTTATTTGTTGATATTTTATTATTCAACCGAGTTATATAATGTCACATGTATATTTTTAGAAAAAGAAATGTACATAGTAGAAGTGTGCTCTCAAAATTAAAAGAAAGAGTGACGTCATTATAATTGAATCATATATTTCGTATTTTATTTTTAACTTGATTTTAATATTTCATTTGCATCGTAAGTTTAATTTTTTTGTTTGTAACTTTTGGGTAACTATATTTATGTAACATATTGATTACACTAAAAAATGATTATCACATGTATCTTTTTAGAAAAAGAAATAGTATATAGTAGAAATGTACTTTTAAAAATTAAAAGAAAACGCGATGTTATTAGAATTAAATAATCTATTTCGTATTTTATTTTTAACTTAGCATTTGTATTGCAAATTTAATTTCTCATAATTATATTTACATTACATATTGAGTATACTAACATATAAAATATAGCATAAATAAAGTTTGCAAAAGTGTGTTAAGATTGAATTATATTTCAAATTCTAATATTTAAGTTTTATAGAGATAATTTACTTTTCTTCCATATTGAAAATAATTTGGTACAAAGTTGAGTTTCTCTATATAATTTCTTAAATAACTTACTACAATTCATTCAAAGTCATCGATTAAAATTAAGTTGAAATTATTTATTAATTACTTTTTTCTAAATATATTAAATAGATGAATGAATTTTGAAATTAATGCCTACTTGATCAATTTATTATAATGAAAAAATAAATTATTAAATGCGACATGTAACATATAAGGTTATTTTGGATAATGCATCAATATATAGTGGATAAAATTATCAAAAAAATGATTCTCAGCACCTTCTCACTTTTAATATATTACAGACTAACCAATACGTACGTGCGTCGCGCATGTAAATGAATCTATTATATTTTTAGTTATGATTATTACTTATTGTAATGTCGTGTTTATGTAAATTAAAAAGAAATGTATTTAACACCATATTTGTTTTGAATTTATGTGAGTAATATAAAAAGTATTATATTGATGTATTTGCTGATATATTATTATTCAACCAAGTTGTAGAATTATAGATCATTAAATTGTGAGTTATTTTTTATATGTTGTATAATGAGGTTATTTATGTCAAAAGCTTAAAAATTTGTAGGCACGTGTGGCATCAGATTAAACGTGACAGAATATATCTTTTGAGATAGGTTCATAATAGTTTGTGGTACCACTTTCTCAGAAAATTTATGGGTTTAATGTGATTTTAAAAAAAAATTCTAAAAATATGGTAGTTTTGAAAGATTCTAAAACTAAGGCAGTTCTAACCACATTGTAAGACGCTTTTTATAAAGACGACTTTCAGTTGAGAAAAGTCGTCTTTACAAAAGACGCATTCAGTGCAGTCTGAAAGTCTTGTGGTTTGTCGTGGGTGAGGAAGGAAGTTGAGAAAACCCATTAGTTGAAACAATAGCTCTTTGGGTATCTTCGAAACTAAGATAGTCGAAACCCAACAAAATATTAGAAGAAAACCCAAGAAATGGGATTAATGGGAAAATAATAAAATGAAAGGATTTTCTCTCTAATTCCTCTATTCAAATACTGCAATTTTTTGTAGGGATTAATGGTCTTTCAAATACTGTAAATTTTTGTAGGGATTAATGGTCCTTCAAATACCTAAGAGAAATTTCAGGTAACAAGAAATGAGTTTAATGGTCTTTCAAATACTGCAATTTTTCGTTCAACGTGAATGAAGAATTTGACGGTCCAATGGAGGAAGAAAACAGATATTCCCAAAACTTATGTTTCAATCCGTCTATTTCACGCCTTCTACTATTAATGAAAGCGTCTTTTATAAAATCGCTTTCTACTTTTATCAAGACGTTTTTATAAAAGACACATTCTACGTGATCTTATATTTGTAATCACGGCACTACAAAGACGTATTTTACAATGACGCAATCATCTTACTTACGTGTACTATTTCATCTTATTTTTTAAATTAGTTTCAAAAATTTTAATTATTGTTTTCTAAAAATACTATAGAAAACAACAACACTATTTTAATTATTGACATCCACTTTCTCCCAAGTCCAGTAGCTAAGAAACAAAACTTTGCTACTCCCGACTCCCTTAATTTGGGGGGGGGGGGGGGGGG